>JAALGY010000055.1:0-32513 GCA_032358165.1 Diplosphaera chodatii | reverse complement strand
CAACAAGCAGCACTGCACCTGCTCCAGGTTCCTGTCGGATGGCGGTTCCGTGCCGCTGCTTACGGCGGAGGCAGCAGCGCTGTACGCCACTCAGCTGGCGAGGACATGCTACCAGGCGGGCAGGCAGCCGGGCAGTGACGAGGCGACCCTGGTGCGGCTTCTGCACCACTGCAGCGGAGCGCTCAGCGCCGACGTCACGTCCGCTACTGTGCCGGCGGCGCCAAATGCTGCAGCGGCTGCTGGTACCGCCAAGGTCTTGCCAGGGCACGCTGCACAGGCAGCAGCAGCTCCGGCAGCGGATGACAGTGCTGCATGTGCGGACATTGCTGGCCGGCGGTCAGCTGCACCAGCAGCACAGTCGGTTCCCTCGGCCGGCAGCTTGGGCAGCGTCAGTCCCGGGCAGCCAGATGTGCGGCAGCCAGTGGACCAGCTCGGGGCTCACAAGCCGCAGCGGCTGCCCCAGCTGCCTGGTGACGAGCCGCAGCCAAAGTGGATGTCGATGTGGTCTCCAGCGGTGGCCACCGCCATGCAGGTGCGTCTACAAACGAGGTCTGCTGCAAACATGAAAGCAGGGCTTTGCACTCGGGCCGGACATTTTGCAGGTTTCCTTTCTGGCAGCTTTGCATACATGTGCACTGTTTGCTGCTCAGACAGAAGTGACGCCTGTCTCGAGGCAATGCTCTGGTGAACAGGCACTGATGTGTATGAAGCCGAGGCGTGCCCCTGAAGATGCTAGCACTGGAGAAGGCAGTCTCCCGGGAGCCTCCCGAGTGGCAACTGCTGCATTGGTTGCTGGCGGCCAAGCTCTGCTGGCCCACGAGGCTGCCCTGCAGCGGGGCTCATCCATCAGCAGGTGCACCGACTGGGTTAGTCGGCATTGAACAATCATCGAGTGATTGGCAGCTACCTAGCGTGACTCCCACAGGCAGCTGTAGTGGGTGGCATATATATCCACTGCGCGCTGCTGTCGCTGCACCAAATCGTGTGCAAATGCAAAGTATTTAACATATTCTACATTTTCTGCTCTGGTGTTTGCAGATATGTGGTGCATGTTGCGTGGGTCCATAGCTGCAAACGCTGTCAGAACCGTAGCTGATGTTGACCTGGCACCATGCAGCCTCAAGGTGCTGGAGACGCTCGTCGATGTGCTGCGGATGGCGGAAGTCACGTCAGAGCAGCGCCATGCGCTCGTCAGCAGCCTGGTTGGTGCAGTGCACGACGTGCTGCACACGCTGCCAGCAGAGGGCTCCGGTACCCTGCCAACCGCATCTCAGGTGATTGGTGCACGGAGATCATGCCACATACGGGTAGCCCTGCAACACCTTCCGCCGACCTGCAGCTACCGTGAAGCACTTCAGTGGCTTGCATTTGCAGCAGCAACCAGTCTTGGCATCTGCAACGGCAACCAAACTCGGCGGTGCTGAAGTCTCATGTATGTCATGTGTGTGTGCTGGTAAGGCGATGGCGCTGGGGAGGCTGGCAAGTGTGGTACACTGGGCGGCCGGCTGCACTTCAAGGTCGTACTTCCGCAGCCAGGAAGGGACGCTCCGGGACGAGCTGGCAGCAGCAACAGCAGCCGCGCTGTCATTTGCGGCGCGCTGGGCACGCGAGCTCGAGACCGGCGGTGCCGCCGGTCCCTGCAGCAGCACTGGCGCGAGCGAATGCAGCTACGGCAGCCGTCCGACCGGTGCCAGCACACAGCAGCAGCCGCCGCCATTGTCAGGGCAGCAGCAGCAGCAGCAGCGGCAGCGTTGCCTGCAGCAGGCGGCGTTCGAGCTGTCGCAAGCCGCAGAGCTGCTGCTGTGGCGGCCGCCTGCCGCAGCTGGCCTGGAGGCCCTGGCGCGAAAGCCGGTGCCGCGCCTGCTAGCAAGCCTCGCGGCGCACTGCCGCATCAACGCCAAATCCTTGCAGCGGCACGTGCAGGTGACTGGGTCGTTTTGTGGTCTGACTGCTGGCATGCATACCTGCTTACGCTGCGCTCTGGCTTTGCAGTAAGCGCGATCCGTCTTTGTTGCGCAACCGCACATTCGTCGCTGTGCTGCAGGCCAGGCTCGACATGTTGACAGCAGTGTGGGGGCATCTGTGCAGGCGTGTGCAGAGGAGGAGGAGGAAGAGGAGGCTGCCGTACTGATGGACTTCATGGCAGATTTGATGAGGGCTGCTGCGGCGCTGGAGACGGCAGTCGGGACGGTGGCGGCGGCCGCCGAGCACACCAAGCGGCGGCAGCCGTCTCCGGAGCTTGTCGCAGCGTGCTTCGAGGCGACCTGCTCTGCGCTGGGTGCGCTGGCTAAATTGCCTCGGTGCTGCAGCCTGCAGACATGCATAGCGTCTCTGCCGTCATGGCTGCCCTAGCTCAGTGTCACACCAAACGGTTCTCAGCACCGCCCCGCAACCGGGCTCGTCTGTCGGCGTGGTCACAGGAGTGACGATGCTGCACTTTGGCGCCTTGCGCCACCTGCCGCCAAGGGTCACACCCGCCCACAAGGAGATGCTACTGGAGCTGCAGGTGAGCGCAGCAGTTGCTGACTCTGAGGCTGTACACTGCTGAACTGGTTGTAGTCGCGTCATGGAGCAGGCAGCTCACAGCAGGTCCTGCGCCGTACCACTAGCTCATGATTCTAAAGATGCAATGGTGCTAGCTGTCAATTATATGGACATGCTGAACCCTGCCTGTGCAGCGGCGGGCAGAGCTCGCATTGAGACTGGTGCGTGCATGTGGTCATCCTGCGGCATGCATGGGCCGCACCATGACCAACTTCCTGCTGATGGTGGCTACAATCATGTCGCACCTGCAGTACGCCCTTGACTTTTCGTCTACTGCAATGCTGCATGCTTCCTCTGTACTGTTTAGCCGGACTGCAGCTTGCTAGCAGCGCTAGCCCTGCCGACCAATAGACTGTACGCTCGTACTGAAATTCCCCGTCGAGCCTGTTGCGTCTGACCCGGCTGAGCTCTGTGCGTTTCTTTCACAGGCCGCTGCCGGCGCCAGCGTTGCAGCCGCTCCTTGCGATCCTGCAGGCACTGGCGGCGTATCTGCAGCCGCCGCGCTGTGGCGCCCTGCAGCAGCCAGGCGACACTCCCACCACGCCAGATGTCCTCTGCCACTGGGCGGAGGTCGTCAACAACGTCACCCTGGTGCGCCACGGCATGCACCTGGTTTATGGCTGCCCTGTGCTGCTGTGTATTTACATTCGGATCAGGTGCAGGCCAGCAGATATGACACTGGCCACATAGAGCGTGCAAAACTCTGCGGGTGGCCAAATGTCAAGATGTCCATGTCGGCTAGCAGGGCAGCATTTCGGGGGGTCAGTGTGCCGGCTCAGGCTGCGCAGTCGATGACCCATCTTTGCATGTGCTCGAAGCACGAGGGCTCACTGCCGGCTTGGACAGCAGCAACATCTCATTAAAGTGTGGCGGGCAGCAGCTGACAGCTGCCCTACAGCGGCGCGTCGGGTGGTCGTCCTTGTGTCATCGTGACTGCGGTCATGGAGACTTCTGCGCTCGTGTGCTTTGACCAGGAGTTGGAGGGGAAGACGTCAGCAGCGCGCCAGTCGCTGATTACCAGGGGACTGCAAGAAGTCAGCGACGCCCTTGGAGCTTGGCGGACGCGACCCTGGCAGCCAGCCGTGCCGCAGCTGCTGCCAGCTGCGGCGGCGCAGCGGCTGTCCCGATGCGGACGCAGGCCACAGCCGACGCCGCCATGCGGGAACTCCTGGTGGGCATCATGCCGCACTTTTGTGCAACATGAGCTGGACCCTGCTCCTGATTCGGCAACCGAATGATGGTCGTCACCTGACAGCTGGCAGTCACAGCCATTTGCAGTGGGAAACGTCAAAGTGGCGCCTCCTGCCAACCTGCTGAGCGCTGATGCATGTGGTTTGCTGCGCTGAGCCTGACCCTGTCGCTGAGCCAGGTTGCATCCAGGTGGTTTGAAGTGTGTCATGATCTGTCCACACATGCTGCAGGCTGCTGAGGAGGGGGAGAAAGCAGCGGCAGCGGCGCCCAGCAAGGCGGCCGAGAAGCGCGCCCGCAAGAAGGCCGCCGCCCGGGCTGCTGCTGCTGCTGCAGCTGCTACTGCATCACAGCCCGCTGCTGACCTGCAGCACCGTGCTCAGCCCAATACTGTGCCTTCGGATGCTGCATCTGATGGCGGCGATCTGGCAGCCGCAGATGCAGCCAGCAGCCTGCAATGCATGAGTTTGGCGGACGCCGCCGCACAGCCTGCAGATTTGGGGCAGGTTGGCAGCGTCCCTGCAGCAGCAAAAGCGGTCGATCCGCAGCAACAGCCCAAGCAGCCACCGCCATGGATGCTGTGCCCCATCACAAAGGTGTAAATGCAGATGCTGGGCACGCTGTTGCACCAGCACGTGAATGCCTGCTGCCGCACCATCATTAGCACCTGGCACTGTATGTCATTTCGAGCTTTCACACTGCAGAATGTGATGGTGCGGGCGACGCTGTGTGTCGGCGACGGCCACAGCTATGACGGTCCAGCACTCTGTGAGTGGCTGGAGACCCACGACACATCACCAGTTACAGGGCAGCCGCTGGTGACGAAAGACCTGCTGCCGAACCATGCGCTGCGGCAGATCATTGAGGCTTCGGGTCGAGGATGATTGCTGCTGCTTGTCGGCTAACGCTGGCAGCAGCAATCTGTGCACTGGGGCCGCCATGGCCATGGAACACCGGCCTTTCCTGACCCAGGTGCACACCATCTTGCTTTGGCTCCCGTCATTTCAGGGCAAAGCCATCTGAGTTTGGTGTGTCAGCGGCCAGTCGACTAGCCGACACTGCGGTCCAGAAGCCTGCACATACCGGCAACTGCATAATTCCTTCAAATCACCGCAGATTGGATCGGCTGCCGCAGGCGACGCCGTGCTGCAGGCGACCCAACAGCGGCTGGCAGAAGCAGAGGCGGCGGCATGCGCAGCGCGCGCAGTGCAGCGAACCAGCAAGTCAGCATCCACAGGTGGAAAATCAGAGCATAGTGGCATGCTATACTGGATGGTGCGCCCCTTGTCTCAACCACAGCAGAACAGTCTGCAATGCAATCATCCAAGCGCCGGTCTTTGTGGCTGGCTGCAGGTGTCATTACAGTGCTGCGGGCATGGTGCGGCAGAGGCACAGCTGTGGACAGCCACAGCCTGGCAGCTAGCCTCAGCGCCACCTGCCGCATGCTGCGTGTCGCGCGAGCGCAGCAGAGTGCAAAGTTGATTACAGCCGCCGCGGCGTCGGCAGTGCATATGCATCCATCAATGCTGGCCAGCAGCCAGGGCCGTGGATGGCTTGCCGCATGGCCGGCGAGTGTAAAACAGTGGTGATGTGGAGCGCTGTCCTGTCTGTGGCAGCCACACTGCCCACAGGACAGGTTCAGCCGTGGCGGCATGTTGCTGCGGGGCTGCCGTGACGCGTGCGGCGGTCACACGGCAGCCGCAGCAGCAGCAGCTAAACTTGGAGTTGGTTTGTGTACGTGCAATCTCTCCGATAACAACCTCATTCAGCCTTGCCCACGGACTGGCTTGCAGCAAGCATCTGCTAGGTTGCAGCAGACCCGCGCCGAGTTCAGGGATGCTGCATGCCTTGCGCGTGCATGATGATGCCTCTGAAGCTGAAACGAACACCAGCACCTGTAAGGTCTTATACGGACACCACGGTTGCAGCTGCAGACATGCAATCACACCGCTGCTTTGCACCGTGGTCACTGGAGCTCGCCGACATGGCAGATGTCATGTCTGACACTGTCAGACTGTCCCAGAAGACCACCTTCCGATGTCTCAACTTGCAGTCGCACTCTGACTCACTCAGTCGCACATGTTTACAGCACAGAATCAAAAAGTCATTTACGTGTAGAGAGCGGGGATCTGTAAAATTCCTTGGATGCTAGACCAGCGCTGGACTTGCGGTTGACTGCGCAGCATCACAGCATGGCAGCGCCTCAGGATGTGCTTGCTTGGGCACATGAGCACCAAGTGTCGTTACATGCTGAAGACTCAGACTCAGATGCAGAAGACACGACCATGCTCGCAAAGCTGGGCAGTTCGCAGCTGACGCCAGGCAACCTGCTGTGCGCGCTGCGGTACCATCATGGCAGGCAGGCTCACCACCACACGTTTGCTCTGACAACCACCTCCGCTTCTCGACACAATGGTTGCCGACCTGCTGCAGCCATGCGAACTTCAATCACCGTGTGAACGTGGGTCCATTGGCAGGCGCATGTCATGCTCGCAGGTTCGAGGACCATCCAGAATACCAGTACAAGGATGTATCAGAGTGCCACCGCATGCTGCGCCTGTCGGACACGCCCGACTCAACGCTTGCCGCAGCAGCCTTGGTTGCTCTGAGAGACTGCGTCCAAGACGCCATCACTGCGGTGCGACACTTTCCCTTGCCTCATGTAGCTGATGAAATCACAAGCCGGTGCAGCAAGCCTGCAACCATTTGAACAGCAGTGTCGTCTGTGCTGCAAACGCGAGCAGTATATCCTCTCCTGCTGCTGCTGCACCTGAGGTGTCTGCACCGAGCCGCATCGCATCCACAGCTGCGGATGTGGGAAGGGACCTGAAGCTTGGTCTCCCAGCTACGCAGGTACAGCATCCACAAAAGGCAGAGCCTGATGCCCTGGACGACATGCATATTGGTGGCGAAATGATTGGCAGAGTGCTGCGGAGGCCGGGCGTCATAGCCAGGGCAGCGCTCTGGGACCCTGACGCTGTTCCCATTCTGTGCATCCTGGCACTAGCCATCAACACTGCCGTCTTCATGGATAAGCCTTTTGAGGCCTGCTTGCTCCACGAGCTGGTGCCGGCGACCGCCGAATGCCTCAGGTGTGCGCATGACCAGCTTGCGTCTCGAAGTGCACAATCCTGCCATGGTGCACGCATGTGCTACTGCATATGACTGGTAAACATGGGCAGATGCATGTGCGTAAGTACGTGAGCATGCGCGTCACCTTGCAGTGCTTAGTCCGCGCAGCGTAAACAGCGTCCGCATGGCGCAGGTTTGTTGCCAACGGCGGTGCAGCCGCGCCAATATCTCCACAGGCATCAGCAATGCATGCAGCGGAGCTGGCGAGCACATGTTGCTACGTCGACGAGATCGATGACGAACAGCTCCTGCTGCAGCTGCTGCACCGCTGCAGCGCAGCACTCAGCGCAGACGTCGCAGTTGTGCCTTCGCGAACCGAGCCTGCTGCCGCGGCGGCTGCCACAGCGAAGGCTGCAGCTGCAGATCCAGCAGAGGTGACCCCTGCTCCGCTGGTGCTGCACTACAGGCGTCAGGTGTGGCCGCTGGGATGATGCACATATATGCTGGGCAACATGATGGCCACTTGTCGGCAGCAGGAAACGGTGGCCAGCCGTCCAATGTATGCTTGCCCGGAGTGCAGGCGCTGGGGCAGCGACCCATGCGTGGCGATGCGCAGGCGCAGGAGGAGTGGCACTCGCAGTGGGCGCCTGCGGTGGCAAGCGCTCTGCAGGTGTGTCCGCCTGCCTGAGGCCCTGGCGTGATTCACGGTGCAATGAGCCTGCATCCTGTCAGCTGCGCCCTGCACAGAATGGCAGCTGGTTGTCGTCAGTGTGCATGTCTGCATGTGGTTGTCGCCCTGGCTACCCACGCGGCACTCTCAAGCGCTGGCACCTGGCACCCAGACGCTGGCGCGGCTGTACACGGAGCGGTCAGCCGGGACGAGGGCGGGTCCGCCCAACCTGGTGCAGTCGCCCAGAGCGATGACGCCAGCCGCAGACGCAGCGTACGCTGCCGGTGTTTTGGCGATGCTGGCTCACGAGGCGGCCCTTGAGCGAGGCGTGGCCACCATCAGGTGCACTGTGCAGCCTTCTCGTTGCGCACTGCTCAGATATCCCATACAGCTATCTGTGTGCTCTGACGGCGTGCTGCAGACCACCAGGATGTCGTGGCGGGGCTCTGCAGAAGATGGGCATCATGGCACAGCATGTACACACCTGTGCAGCCACTTTTGGTGTCACTGGTCGCAGCGATGACGACGTACAGATCCTGCTGGCCCCGCTGCGACTGGGAGACTCCGCGGCGGGCGCGCAGCAGGCGCTGGTCAGCGGCCTCGTCGGCGCCGTCCGTGGCGTGCTGGACGGGCTGCCGCCAGTGGAAGGCAGCACCCTGCCGTCGGCAGCGCAGGTGCCATGTCCGTTGGGTGCTGCGAACACCTGCCATGTCACAGTATCAGTGAATGCGCCCCAGAAAGCGACAGCCCACCTGCCTCATATGTGTGCGCGTCATGCTGGTCCAATGGGCGTCATCCGACTGTGGAGGCCTGTTGCTGGGCAGGCGGCGGCCCTGAGCAGGCTGGCGGCGCTGGTCCGCCACGCACATGACGACTGCCCGAGCGCGAGCCGCCGCCGCCGCGCCACAAGTCCCACGGTCACGTGGATCAACTGGGCGGCCACGCTCGCTGCCGCCCTGTCAGCCGCATCGTCTTGGGCACAGCTCTGCGATGTCCGAGGCCTCGCTAGCAGCGGTGAGGCAAGCACTTCTGGCCATAGCAGCCTGCAGCAGCGGCGGCGGCAGCGGTGCATGCAGCAGGCGGCACTGCACCTGGGGAAGGCTGCGGAGCAGCTGCTGCTGCCCGCTGCCGCTGTCGGCGGCATGGATGCCCTGGAGCACGGCTCGCTGCCCGACCTGCTGGACAGCCTCGCGCAGTCCTGCATGGGCTCGGACACCCTGCAGCAGTTTGTGCAGGTGCTGTGTTGCTCATAGTATGACGGCACAGCTTCAGGCCTTGGCCCTTGCCTGTGCGCCTTTTGCACAGCATGACTGTTTGAAATTGCAGATGCTTGGTCACAACATCCAAGACAGACCAAACAAATCATGTTGCCGGTTGCCGCCACACTTGCCAGGTGCTGCACTTTTGCTCAGGGTCGTGCTGAGGATGAGGGCCTCAGCCAAGAGGCGGTGCGGAAGGACATTCTGCGCGACCTCAAGGCAGCTGCCAGGGTGCTGGAAGCGGCTGTCACCACAATTGCAGCAGCTGCTGGGCAGCCAGCAGGCCGGCAGCTGTCAGATGACCTCGCCATGGCCTGCTGCAACTCTGTCCAGGCCTTGCTGGGTGCGCTTGCATCCTGGGCTGGCGAGCCACACCTGCTCCATGCGATGTGCTTTTTACAGCGCTGAGCATCAGCGCGTGCCTGGCAGGGCAGTCGTGCTGCACATGTTTTGCATGCACAGCAGTTGCACTGTCATGGCAGTTCTGTTCCACGTTGTATGCAGCCACAGCTGAGCATTCTCTGTGGTCGTTTTGCCGCAGTGGTGGCGCTGTTGCAGTACAGACACTTCCGCTTCGGGGGAGACTCGGTGGTGGAGGGCATAGAAGGTGCATGGGAAGCGATTCAGGTGAGGAGTTGCACCTGAACATAGTCCGCACAGTCTGCATGCTGTCACTGGGTGAAATGAACACGATTGCTCTGCCTCTACGTGTGCGGCATGTGTATCCACCGCCTGCACATGCCCAGGCAAGCACGGCAAGCTGACCCTGCGGAAGGTGTCACATCCAGTGCTGTTGCACCTGCACGGCAGAGCCCTGGATCGGCCTGGTTCACTTCCCCGTCTGCTCTCCTGCAGCACACTGACCAGGTCGGCACTCTTGACGTTTGCAGCGCGGTGCGGAGCTGACGGCGAGGCTGGTGCGTGCCTGCGGGGCGCGCATCGCCGAGCTGCTGGGCCGCTCAGTGGTCGCGCAGCTGATGTTCATTGCCGAGGCCTTGTCTGCTAACGAGTGCGCCCCCGCTCTTCGGAAAATGCCTGTCTGCGCAATGCTACATCAGTTGCCGCTACTGCTGATAGCGCTTCCTTGCTTCACAATATTATGCATGACTGAGCCCACAGCCGCATCCATGTGCTGCTGACTGGCTGACATTGTCTACAAATGTCACTCAGGCCGATGGCTGCTCTGGCGGTCCAGCCGCTGCTTGCGACCCTGCGAGCTGCTGCAGCACTGCTTCGGGCTTCCAGCGGTGCCGCTGCGACACTGTGGACGCAGAATGAGATCTACCAGTGCCTGGAAATCACCGGCGGCATTGCTGAGGTGCTGCTGCCCGCTGCACATGATGATCACGGTATTTTTGTGCAGTAATTCTGCCATTTCAACAGCTTTGTGTGTGTTAGGCTTCAGCACCGTGGCATAGGATGTGAATCATGGCATACTCACAAGTGTGCACACGGACAGGTACTGAAATGATGTTGCCAAATCAAGCCCAACAGCAGATGGGCTACTGGTACTGGCGTCGCAATTTTATGCTACCCTGATGCTTGCAGAGGGTGCCGGGAACCCCAAACCCTCCGGTCCAGCGGCTGATTGTGAGGGCACTGGAGGCAGTCGACGATGCCCTGGCAGCAGCATCACGAGCGATCACGGCAGCCGAGCGCGCCGCAGGCGCTGCCGGCCGCGCTGCCGCAGCCGCGCCTCGGACGCAGGCCGCCTCTGACGCCGCCATGCGGGAGCTGCTGGTGGGCCTCGCGCCGCTTTTTTGCAGTATGTACCGCACTGTGGTGTGCTCGAAGCATTTATGCAGGAATGTATACCAGGAAAGGCAGCAGCAGGATGTTCAGGTTGCGCGGGGCATTCTTGTGTTTGGTGCAGCGCCTACCACATCACTGTGCAGCACGCATGGCACATGTCACGCTGCGCAGAACTGTGTCCTGTTGATGACCAGACCTCCACCGCAATCAGTTCTGGGCTGTGACGTAGCATTGACTACTGCAGGCAGCTGAGGAGGGTGAGAAGGCAGCAGCAGCGGCGCCCAGCAAGGCGGCCGAGAAGCGCGCCCGCAAGAAGGCCGCCGCCAGGGCAGCAGCATCCGCAGCAGCTGCTGCTGCGCCCCAGCCTGCTGCAGAGCTGCCGCAGCATGCTCAGCCCCACGGCGTGACAGAGGATGCTGCATCCAATGAGGGCACGTTGGCAGCCACAGATGCGGCCAGCAGCCTGCAATGCATGAGTGTAGCGGACGGCGCCGCACAGCCTGCAGATGTGGGGCAGGTGAGCAGCATCGATGCAGTAGCGAGAGCGGCCGCTCCGCAGCAACAGCCGCAGCAACAGCACCAGCAGCAGCCGAAGCTGCCACCGCCATGGATGCTGTGCCCCATTACGAAGGTGTGAAATGCAGATGCTTGATGGACAGGGCGAGGTCACGTCGTTACATCAGCACATCAATGCCTACTGCCGCATCGTGTGCACCTGGCACCACTTCAGTTCGAGTGTGCACAATGCAGAATGTGATGGTGCGAGCAACGCTGTGCGTTGGCGATGGCCACAGCTACGACGGGGTAGCAATCTGTCAGTGGCTACAGACCCACAGCACATCACCCGTCACGGGGCAGCCGCTAGCGACAAAAGACCTGCTGCCGAACCACGCCCTACGGCAGATCATCGAGGCTGCAGGTCCGCAGTGAGACAATCGCAGCTCGAGCCAGCGGATCGCAAGAAACGGCAGCTGCTGTACCCGCAAACCCAGGTCTTGGTGGCAGCCCTGGACCCCACTGTCACCTTGCCCAGCCGCTGATGCCGCAGCAACAGATGCCGCCGCAACAGTGGCAGCAGTTTCGCCAGCCGCCCTGCAGATGGCCGCCCCGCCCTGCCTTGCAGATGGCTGCGCATGCACAGCTGCAGTAGCAGCCACAGCCGCAGGCGTACCAGCAGCCTGCGGCGCAGCGTCCAGGGGTGCTCCCAATGCAGCAGCCGCCGCGGAAGCCTCATCAGCCACCTCGACGGCACCTGCAGCAGTCACAACAGCAACAGCCGTGGCAGATGCTGCAGGTCCAGGCTGTGTCGCTGCAGCCCGAGCCATTTGGCGGTGCTGCTGATCCACTTGGTGGCGAGCGAGGTTGCCGTGTTTCCAGACATGGCGTCCATCATCCTGAGAGGCGATGGCTCTGGCGGCGATGCTGCAGGGCAGCCAGCTGTTGTGCTTGACCCCGGCGCCGCAGGTGACTGGCTGCAAGCTGCTGTATGCTCCTACAACTAGCAAGCAAAACCACACATCCTGTTGCATTCAGTCAGCCATGTGGGCACGCCAGTGGGCCTACTTGTCAATAAATCGTGTGCAGGGTGTTCAGCAGGAAGGGGAGCAGGTCTGGCAGCATGCGCCCTGCTGTCGCCGCACCTGCGCTCGGAGCTGGCCGTTTGCCAGCACCTGCTGCGTGCGCCGCGCACGCGCTCCGAGCTGGGCACAGGTGTCAGCCTCTCTATTCTGCTGGAACTCCGGATCGCTCGTGCAATGCGGTCTGTGCATAGCTAGGCAGATAAGCTGCGCAAGCCATGTGCCTTGCGCACCCAGCCTCCAAATGCTGCTCGATCTGGCCACTGCAGGTGGGCGTGCTCAGCAGGCTGCCGCAGGCGGTGGCGCTGGTGCTCAGCCGGCAGCTGGGGCAGCCGATGCCATTGCAGCCCGCGCAGGTCCGGTATTATCCACTCGCCAGCTGCAGGCGGAGCACAGGGAGGACCGAAGACAGCTTAGCCTGCGCATTGTGCAGCGCCGCCAGCATTCGGATGTTACCGGTGTGTTATCAGCAAATGTCTTGCTGTAAACTTGGCTGCGTGTCTCTGTCAGCCTGCATTGGTCATGCAAGGACATGCGTAACAGGCTGCAACTGCAAACTCTGCAAGGGCTGGTGCAGATCAAGATCAGGGAGCGGCTCTTGCGAGAAAAGGCATCTGGCAGCTCAGCGCCAGCAGCAGCAGCAGCCGCAATTGCCATAGCAGTATCAGCAGGCCCATTCTTGCAGCAAACCGCCGCCGCAGCAGCCTCCGCAGCAGCAGCCTATGCCGTCACAGCTCAGCCAGCAGCAGGCGCTGCCGCCGTAGCAGTGGCAGGGCATCGCAGCACCTGCAGTGCACACACAACAGCCAGCTGTGGAACCCCTACAGACGCTCACGCAGCCGACCGCAGCGCCGCAGCAGGCTCTGCAGCAGGCGCAGCTGACGCCAGGCCAGCTGCCCCCTGCGACTGCTGTGGTGCCTGCTGCTCCAACCTAACATCTGGCGTGCGGCTGCACTGCTGGTAGCCGTGGGTGATTTGGTTGGTACTGTGGCGCTCTTCACGGCTGCCCAGCTGCCGGACTGCGCCTCAGCCTTTGCCAGTGTTCTGCATGATGCTGCGCTGGCATCGATGCAGGGGAGCACGCAGAGTCGGTGGAAGCAAATCTGCGGCTGTATGTAGTGGAATTGTTGCAGGCTATGTGATGTCGAACCATCGTTGCTATCACGAGGTCTAGGCTAGACCGACGTAACAGCTGTTTATGACCTGGTTTTGGTCGATTTGCAGAGACATACTTGCTTAGGTGTTTGCACCACCAATAGGCAAAGTAGCGCCCAATCAACAGCATCGATCTGCTGTATCGATGCAATCCTGACAGCTGACACACCTGCACATACTTCTGCCTTAGTACCACTATACTAGTAGTGCTGTGCCGTTGCTGGGCTATGCCCGGTGCATCCCTTGAGATTGCCGGACAACTCTAGCATCATGCATCTCCTGTGTTGTGGACGGCGTCTCTCGCGTGGTTGCGAAGATGTGCCACGGTCCTGTACTTTCGCCAGTGCATGTTCAAGTCCACCGCCGTCAACTGAATTGGCGGCTGGTCTCAGGGGTCCACAATCAAATGGTCCCAGGGTGTCGGCGGCCCTGGAGCCTTCCTCGGCACGCGCCCCTGCAATCCAGCCTGCCAAATGTTGTCACTGACGTACCTTGGGCCATCAACACAATGGAAGGTGCAAGAACGGTGCAGGACCGTGTTGCAGACGTAGTGAAAGCACTGCAAGCAGCCAAGGTCGGCATTGCAGACCTTGATGAGGAGTCGCTTGAGGACCTGAGCTTGAGGATTGACGATCCTGCCAAGCTCACCTACACATACGCATGGGCTATAGACGTATACGGCGTGCTCACCTGGCTTGGCCGCCATGTTGCCTCCATGGTGGACGAGCGCGTGCAGAGAAAACAGGGCGCCCAGCTCACCGCCCAGCTCAGGTGCCAGGTGGATGCGCTGTGGGCCCTTGTCAAGCCAGAGGACGAGGCGGGGCCAGCTGTGTACTCACAGGCGACGATGCGCGTTGATCCGCACTCGCCCGCGCAGCTGCTGGATAGCCTGCACCATAGAACACCCACAGACTGCGACATTGACACCACTGCGGCACTGATGTTGGCTGTGGCACGGCTGCTGAACACCAACCACGAGCAGCCCGACCCACTGCACGTCGTCAATATGCAGGTGAGTTCCAACCATGTCCTCGTTGTCGCAATGATACGACAACCAGCAATGTGAAGGCGTGTCTCTCACCAAATCAGAGCTTGATCGATGGGGCTAGTTGCGCAGGAGGACGGCGAGAAGATCTCCGTGTTGTCGTTGCCGGCTGACGGCAGCGGCAAGGGCGGGCCGTACAACATGGCTCTGGTGCTGATGGAGGTAGCTGCAAGCCAAATGCTGATGCTTATTTGGATTGGCACTGTCCCACACCTCGATCAACGGTGCACATACAACACATCATGGTCTGGACCTTGCGCAGGTGCTGGCCGATAAAGTCGAGAAGGGGGACACAGCAACCATCAGAGAACCTGCAGTACAGGATCCGGGTCAAGACCGACGAGTTCCCAAGCTGGTGAGTCATTCTTGCATACTGCACTGGGAGTGACGGCGGTGGTGCTGGCACGCAACAAGAATGTTGAAAGGTGCTCTGCGTGTGCTGAGGCGCCCGTGGTTCTGCACAGGAGCGATGTCCACCTGGCGTTGGAGATCATTGCGGGGATGACGGGCTGCTCGCCGGCCAGCTTTGGTGTCGAGCCAGAGTCACGAGCACTGTATGCGATCGCCGGCCGCGATGGCACGGTGCATGGTGCGCTGCCGGCAGCCACCTCGCTCTCTGATGTCAGTCAGTTGGCAAACCCCCACCCTGTGCTGCAAACTAGACAGGCGGTGTGCAATGTCAGTCATGCTGCACATGCAGTGCACCAGGTGCCTGCGGGCGAGAGCCTGAGCAAGCACAAGGAGGAGCTCAGAAAGAAGTTTGCTGAGTATGATGTGCCGACTGACGGCGGGTGGTTGTTGGCCTTGGAGAAGGAGGGCCTCTTGAAGGTATGCCTTACCACACAGCTCAGCTTGCATAGCCTGCACGTTGCACCTGCATCCATGTGCCAGTCCATTCACAGAGTTGTGCAGTCGACTGAAGCCGCTTGTCAATGTGCAGGCGCTGACGCAGCACAAGTACTTTGAGCCTGGGCATGGTGCCGTTGTGACCAAGGGAAGTCCGTCAGACGCGCTGAGAGCGTTTTGGCTGGCCTTCAGCTTGGCCAAGGCGTGGGCTCTCAAAGCACGTGAGTAGTATGCACCCTTGCTGCAGAGCGTTTGCATGGTGTGTTGCTCCACAATCGCAACATGCAGGCCTGCTTGCGGCTGCCAGCAACCGTCATGCATGACCACTCGTTCATCACCGGCGCAGACCTGCCGGACGACGACCAGTACGGCGCGGAGGCGCAGGCAGGCCTGTCAATGGGCACGAGCAGGCGGCTGCAGTGAGCCCTCTCGCGGCATCCTACATGTTGCTCGCCAAGTTGCCACACATATGTTGCATGCACATGGCCAGCGCCTGATGCGGGTCCCTGACCGCTTGTGGTGTGGCTGAAAGCGCGGATTGTTGTGCGTGCAGGCTGGCGGTGGCGGACACGCGAATGATCGCGTGGCGGGAGCTGGTGTCCAAGTTCAGCGTCAAGGGAGCGCCAAAGGTGTCGCTGCCGCTGGAGCACGCCTCTATCGACCCCCGCGAGCGCCTGCGCGAGCTGCGAAAGCGGGCAAAGGCGCAGGGCCTGAAGGAGTTTGCCCGGCAGGTGGGTGACTCCTTGGTTTTGCACTGCTGTGTATGACCAGGGCCTGTGGACTTTAAGTGTTGGCTGCTGTGCCGCATTCGGAGTGACACAGGATCTGCTGATGTTGCTGGCTCTGTGCCTCCTCCATTGCTCATTGGCCACCCTTCAGCAAGGCTTTGTATCGGAGTGTGCCAAGGACCTTGGTGCTTGTCTCGTGCTCTTGTGGGCGCGGAGCAGTGCATGCACCCAGTAAAACACTGTGGGAGTGACAGCCGTTCTTAGCACCTGTGTGTGACTGCTGCAGCTGAGTCGCCTCATCAGGGAGGACACGATCGTCCTGCAGCAAGGGGCGGAGAGGCGCTGGGTGGGAACAAGCGACTCGTCAGGAAGCTGAAGAGGCACATGAATGAGATGTGTGACTCATGATGCTGTGGTCTGCTCGGTTGTGGTTGTGACACTCGGATCCAGTGTACTCTGGTATCATTACGGACAACACTTGATTTCAGCCTGGAAAACACAAGTGCCGCCTTGCTCTGCCATCCCTCCTTGCTACACGCAGCCTGGGCGCCTGATCCTGCCCTCGTTCGCCCATTTACGATCTAGCAAATCAGGCTTTGCCCACCACCCGCCGTCTGTCTTGCCACCTCGACTCCACACCTGCGAGCAGCACTCATAGTAGAGTGAGCCTTTGACCTGCTCAAGTCGGTGCAACTGCAAGTACTCGGACAGCAACCCCAGTGTAGCGCAGTATGGGGCGCAGCCATCGATGTCCGTCAGCAGGGCGCCAGGCAGCGCACCTCAGGGGGTTGATGTGCCAGTGGTCCCTCGGCCCAGTGCACAACATGCGGCATGAGTGAGCGTGCACCACCTGCAAGCGGCACACGTGCATCGCTGACAGAGAGCGATGAACTCAACCATGGCAGCCTGCTCTGGCCACGGTTGCATGAGACACCACGGGCCAGGCAGGTGCGCAAATCCCTCGAATCAGCTGGCATATCACTGCACACCTGCGGCTGCACGCAGCCATCAATGCCGCACCCCCGCGGTGCCCCCCTACTCTCGCTTGCTGGCTCCGCAGCCGCCTGCTGCGGTGTCCCGGCTGCAAGCGTCTGGGTCAGCTTGAGCCAACGTCCTCAGCAGCCACCTCGCCAGCACTGCGACCTGCAGTGCGCCTGCCGCCGTGTACCGCCGCGGCCGTGCGCCCAGCTGCAGTGCTGTGGACAGCGGGCCGCAGACGGCATGCTGGCCGTGCTGCAGGCTGGTGGCATACAGGTCGCCCTCGCTGTTGTGATGGGGCCGCTCCACGCAACTTGACCTGCAGCCAGCTGTGGTCAGTACGGCTTGGAGATGCGCCAGGGCGTGGTGACGATGCACAGTGTGCAACTGCATGGCTCCAGCGACGAAGCCGCCATCCAGTGTTGAACCTGGGCACCTGATGCGGGAGAGGGCCCCAGCGTTGTGTTTGATGTAAGACGTCAAACGCATGTTCTGCACCGGCAGCAGCGAACACCTGCACCAGCACATCAGCTTGTCATGGGCAGGAGGCTGCAGAGCATTGGCGTACATGCAGGTCGTAAGCAGCTGGCCCCACACCCCATATAGGGCGCCATGCAAGGACATGTCAGCTGCTGTGCTCGTCGTACAGCCAGGCAGAGCACGAACGGTCGCGTCATGCAGTACCACCCAGCAGCAGGTTTAGCAGGCACCAATGCAACCGACCAGCATCGGCAATGGCGGCGGTAGCCACTGACCTGGGTCTGCCCACAGCCCAGCTGGCAATTGGAGAGCAGCCGTCCGTGCTCTGCGGCGCAAAGCATCTGCTGATCGCATGCTGTCCGAGGCCGTGTTCTCCTGACATAGCCTTCCTCGGGGCAGGGTCCGCTGCCAAGCTACTCCCGCACGGTGTGGCATTTACACGCCCGGATCACCCAAGGTGATTATCAGGCTTCGGCGCTCTGCAGCTGGAGAGTGACAGCTCAGCAGAGCTCAGAGCCCTGAGATGAGCCACTCTGGCATGCATGCAATCTGCACTCACAACCACACTGCGATGACCAAGAGGCCCTTGCGACGCTGCATGCCGATCTGCATCTTCCCTGCAAACATCACGTGTGTGCAAAACTGCTTGCACCTCATGGCAACATGCAGGATCCCTGTGGCAGGTGGTACAATGTACGGGCCTGCATGTCAATGCATGTCATGCATGTCAAGCATTGCGCCAGGAATTCATCATTGCAACCGCAGTTTGCGGGCACACAAAGCATCGCCACACGCAGCATGTTGCACAATGGCTGCCAGGCCGATGTATGTGAAGGGCACAAGCACATTGAAGGACGTAATTTGTCCTGGTGACCCAATAGCACCATTGATCAGAGAACAGGGCAAGCCCGCCGTGGTGTTTCTCAAATACCAGCGTAATACAGAGGTTCTGGGCTTCCGCCCGACCCCGGGCGTGTCCACAGTTCTAGCTGTTGAGGACATTGTGACACAATGCTGCCGGTCCTTTCTGCAGTCAGATGAACTCGTGCAGCCCGCTGCCGATCCACGGCCAGGGCATGAAAAACCTGATTCAGCGCCTGACAGGTCCCTGGACTTTTCGCCCGACTCCCTGGCGGTCGGCAGCAGGGTGAGTGTGCGAGCGGTGTGCATTTGCCTGCGCCGGCTCCTGTTGCCTGCGCCAAGTGCCAGCAACGGCCAGCAGGATGTGCTGCATTGCACGCCGCCCCCAATGCTGCAGGACGGCGTCAGGAGCAGGCCGCTGGAGCCTGCAGAGAAGGATGTGCTGCGGGACAACTGGAGGCAGTGGCTTCGGGACTTCTTCGCGCCAGAAGCGGGTGTGCCTGGTGCTGAATCAGCACCGTCGCCACAACGGCATGTCGGCCACCTGCGTTTGGTCACGGTCTTCAATGTGGACTCCGGCTGCCTGCAGTGAAGCAGCGCCAGCAGGCGGCAGCGCCGCCCCCGCGCTCGCCATCAAAGCGTGCGTCGTGTCTGCCTTCAACATCCGTCACTGCATGCATGCACGACGCGCTCCTGTGCATGCATGCACATCCGCCTGACGCAGGGCACTGAGTGTGTTGTAGGTAAGCCGGGCGGTCACGGGCAGGGCGGCGAGAGCCAGGCCTCGAGCCCGCGACAGCCGTCACAGCGCAGCAAGCGGCGCGAGGGACGCAAGTCTGGCGGGAGCGTGGCCCACCCAGCCAAGAAGAAGCGGGTGAAGGTCGTTGTGCAGCCGCGCGGCGCAAGCGTGCAGGCGGCGCTGGTGAGCGGCAGCGTCCCTGCCCCGGGCAGGACCGTCCGAGCACCGTCAGGTGCAATGCCGTTGGGTGTTGTGGATCGTGCCCCTCTGTTGATAAGAGCAAAATAAACAGTATGGTTTGCACCTCCACTCAAGAACCTGCTAGCTTGAAGGCTCGCCAAACCCACCGATTTTGTGCCAAGGTCAGGCGCCCTGTTGGTGTTGTGCAGCCGCGCAAGTGCCGCGCGGCGCTCCAGCTGCCAATGCCAGCCAGCAGTCGTCCGCAACCGGAGTGGTGGCCGGCCCCGCGCTTGGCATCGTTGCAGACGAGGTGAACCCATGAACCATCTTGATGGACATGCCTTCTGTCTTCCACTCTGGGTGAGTCGCCAGATGTTGTACATATTAGCTTTCATTGGGGTAGCTGGGGGGGCCGTCATGCAGTTGTCCACACGAACAATGCCTTGACTGCAGCCGTCTGGTCGTCCTGAGGAGCCTTGCTGGGTGCGAGGCTTGTGTGGGGTCTGCTGCAGGTGGTGGCAGCGGCCACGCCGGATGCCGAGCGTCTGGAGTCCGGGGGACCGCCAGCAGCTGAGGCAGCCAGTGCCGCCGAGCAGCGGTTGGAGGAGGCGCGGACGCAGTTGCGCGGCGCCAACGAGGAGGTGGCGGCGTTGCGCATCAAAGTGAGTCGGGGGTGCTGCAAGCGGGGTGCACCCTAGCCACTCTGCTGGCGAATCAAGATGCTCAGCAAGCCATGTGCTTGGGCTTTCAGATTGTGTGAAGATGTGAGTTTTGCGCTCTGTCAGGTGACTGAGGAGGCAGAGGCGGTTGCCGCAAGCGATTGCGAGGCAGGGCAGCTGCGTGGGCAGCTGGAGGGCGCGCATAAAGACGTGGCGGCACTCGAGGCAAAGGTGTGCTGCGACCATGGTGAAAGCGAAAGGCGACTGCGGCCAGGGTGCCGGCACTGGACTGTCATGTTGCATGACGTTTTCAAGGGTCGCCACAGCATGGATGTGCACCATCTGATCCTCGTGTCTGCCATGCTACGAGGTCATCCGCTTTTTCTCACCCTTTCTGTGCTGCCTGGGTTGGCAGTGACCAATTGAGGAATGCTTTTACCGTTTGCAGACCCCGCCAGGCCCATGTCCAGCTTCATGCTGGCTGAATGGCAGCACATTGTGATGCTGGTGGTGCAATCACCTCCAGGTGTCCGAGTCGGCGGAGGCTGCGGCGGCCGCTGGCCTGCAGGTTGCGCAGCGCGTGCAGGAGGTGGCCCAATTGCGGACGGAGCTCGCCAGCCAGCGGACGGCCCACCAGGAGGCCGACGCCGCCGCTTCCGCACGCGAGGCCCGCCTGGAGCAGGACCTGACAGCGGCCCTGGCGGTGGCGGAAGCAGCGCGACAGCAGGTGGTTCTGTGTGACGCTGTGAGTTGCGCGAGTTGCGGAGCGAATCTGCATGATGGAAGGTAAGTGTGGTGCTGACAGGGAAGTCACACTTCGTGAGACGCTGCTGGGTTGCTGATGGATTTACTGCGGTCACCAGGTGGCCGAGGCGCTGGATGCCAAGGAGACAGCCATGCAGCAGCTGGCGGAGCAGCATATCCTTTGGGGCGATGCCCTCGAGCCCTACATGCAGGACCGTGACAAGGAGCGCCTCCAGGCGCAAGAGGCGATGGAATTTGCAGACTTGCAGATCGCCCTAGCTTGTCAGTCGTTCGCTCAGGTGGAGGGTCAGCTGGTGGTCGCGCTGTCAGAGGCATACCGGTCACACAGTGAGGTGGGTGCGTTCGAGACCTTCTCCCGTCTCTTGCGCCCTTGTGAGGCGTCTGCAGCACTCACCGCACCGCTGTATGTCATATGATGATGGTGGTGTTTCTCATGCCAGGCAGCTTTTGCGTACCAGCAGCTTGCACAGCGCACTGCGCAGTTAGGCACTGTCCAAAGCAACTGCAATGCGTTGCGTCGGCGGCTACATGTTGCCAGAAAGGAGATGGCATGGGTGAGAGCACAGCTGGGTGTAGTTTCGTATGCTTCTGGTATGCCTGCCCCAGCAGTGGGCTCCTGACAGGCGTTTGCGTGTCGGTAGCGTTGCTGCATCCGTGTGGTAAATCATGATGAACCTGCTCCAGGCGCGGAAGACATCGGGAACAAACAGGCAGCGGGCGCTGGGGGCCGAGACTCAGCTCGCTGTACTTAGGCCTGTGCCAATTCCCCACACACGCGCGGCGCCGCTCCTACAGGTAGCCCAGCAACGCCGCACCACTTGCATGAGCTTTCTGTACCTATGCTCGAGTGATCCTGGCCCTCAGCACGTCCGGATGCTGCCTTTCAGAATATGTGAATCGGCACCCGATGGCAGCGATGCTTGCAAGTCAGCCGGGTGTCAGACGGCACGGCAAGGGCCGGGACCGCTCAGGGCAGGTCTGATGACGGTTTGTAGGCATATACAGTTGCAACGCCGCCCGGCCCGGGTCCCCGCTGCCCAACCGCCCGCCATCCAGACGGTAAGCGTGGCTGCACCTTTCAGGGCCTGGCGCCGGTCGCCTGCAGGGTATGCGCCGCGGCTGACCACGCAAGGCCCCAAGATACTAGACGAACTATGCATTCTGGGGCTCGAGAAGCGCGCTCTACGGCTGTATCTGCCACAGGAGCCTCAGAGGGCAGTTACGTGATCAGTGGCACAGAGCACCTTTGAGCGGCTGGCGCCGGTCGCCTGCAGGGTATGCGCCGCGGCTGACCGCCCAAGGCCCCAGGATATCAGTCGAAGTATGCATTCTGGGGCTCTGGAAGCGCGGTCCACGGCTGTATGTGCCGCAGGAGCCTCAGGGGGCGGTTACGTGATCAGTGGCAGGCGCTGCTCTGCAGAGCACCTTTCAGCAGCTGGCGCCGGTCGCCTGCAGGGTATGCGCCGCGGCTGACTGCCCAAGGCCCCAGGATATCAGTCGAACTATGCATTCTGGGGCTCTGGAAGCGCGGTCCACGGCTGTATGTGCCGCAGGAGCCTCAGGGGGCGGTTACGTGATCAGTGGCAGGCGCTGCTCTGCAGAGCACCTTTCAGCGGCTGGCGCCGGTCGCCTGCAGGGTATGCGCCGCGGCTGACCGCCCAAGGCCCCAGGATATCAGTTGAACTATGCATTCTGGGGCTCTGGAAGCGCGGTCCACGGCTGCATGTGCCGCAGGAGCCTCAGGGGGCGGTTACGTGATCAGTGGCAGGGGCTGCTCTGCAGAGCACCTTTCAGCGGCTGGCGCCGGTCGCCTGCAGGGTATGCGCTGCGGCTGACCACCCAAGGCCCCAAGCAGCACATTGATCTATGCAGCCCAGGGCTCAATGAGGCTTTCCTGCAGCTGGGACTGCACCTCAAGCTCGGTGGTGTGGCACGTGATCAAGCCAGTGCAAGGGGCATGATCATGCCAGGTGTCACATGCAACAAAACCGACTCAATGTCTTGCAGCCTTGCCTTGAGACAGCTCCTTTGTGGCCACTGATGATGCAAATAGTCCACCCTGTGGCAGGTTTGCACACCGCTGAGCGACAGACTACTGCTGATTCATGGCAGCACTTGAACAAACTTCAGCCATGTCCTGTCCCCGCCAGCGGCACCCCCTCAACCAGGTCTTCCAGTTCTGGCAGCTGCTCCTCGTCTGAGGCCACGAACGCTTTTCCGTCGTCGCCGCCTGCAATCAGAGATCAGCTCGGTGAGCGCTTGGCTGGAGTGCAGCCCGAATGTATTGATCCTGAAGGTCATGCGCAACAATCTGCTGCAATGCAGCGATAGCCTACCTGATACAATTGCAGGTGCTGTGGAAAAGGTGTCACTGGGCCGTCTCCAACGTCGCTCACTGCAGCCAGGGCCAGCCTCGTCAACACAGGCAGGATGCCGGCCTGTCATCATGGCACTCACTGCAGTTTCACAAGGTGGCAGCAAAAGGCGCCCACCACAGCTGCCAAGGCCACCTTCTAGGACACCCCGACGTGCCAAGGCCTCGGACACAGCCGTGAGTCGTTGCTCGCTGCAGTGATGAGCAGCCAAGTGAATGCCCTGATGTGATGTGCAACTTGGAGGTCTTGATCCAGAATGTCAGGTGCATGCCGAGAACAACAGCGGGTCTTGCTCACTTGGGGGATGTCGAAGACGCTGCAGCTGGAACCCACACCCATTTCTATCGCCCATCATCTGTAGCACCACAAGCACAATGAGCTGCTCCACCATCCTGCATAGTGCTGCGAGTGGCTGGACAGCGTTGAACTACAGCCTGTGCACGTCACGGGCATAGGTAGGAGGTATCACTTACTCATCGAAAGGAACAGCAGATGCCGATGTCCGAGTGCGACGCTGCGCAGCTGATCTGATCGCCCCATTGCACCTGCCGGACGTGGCAGTGGAAGACTTCAGCAGATGGGACCAGGTTGCAGAGCAACCTGCAGCGCTGCGCACCCACAGCTGCAGGGCAAGGCCCAAAGCAGCAGCTCCTCACCAGGGCCCTCGCCCGGCCACGCTGCGCAGCTGATCTGGCCGCCTCATTGCAGCTGTCGGTCGTAGCAGCGGAAGACTTCAGCAGATGGGACCAGGTTGCAGAGCAACCTGCAGCGCTGCGCACCCACAGCTGCAGGGCAAGGCCCAAAGCAGCAGCTCCTCACCAGGGCCCTCGCCCGGCCACGCTGCGCAGCTGATCTGGCCGCCTCATTGCAGCTGTCGGTCGTAGCAGCGGAAGACTTCAGCAGATGGGACCAGGTTGCAGAGCAACCTGCAGCGCTGCGCACCCACAGCTGCAGGGCAAGGCCCAAAGCAGCAGCTCCTCACCAGGGCCCTCGCCCGGCCACGCTGCGCAGCTGATCTGGCCGCCTCATTGCAGCTGTCGGTCGTAGCAGCGGAAGACTTCAGCAGATGGGACCAGGTTGCAGAGCAACCTGCAGCGCTGCGCACCCACAGCTGCAGGGCAAGGCCCAAAGCAGCAGCTCCTCACCAGGGCCCTCGCCCGGCGACGCTGCGCAGCTGATCTGGCCGCCTCATTGCAGCTGTTGGTCGTAGCAGCGGAAGACTTCAGCAGATGGGACCAGGTTGCAGAGCAACCTGCAGCGCTGCGCACCCACAGCTGCAGGCCAAGGCCTAAAGCAGCAGCTTACTTGGGCTGGTTCTCATTCCTCAGACGAGGGCAGTCCCGCAACGCCGGAGCTCGTCTGCTGGATTTATCCTTCAAAGCGGCACCAACCGAGGGCAGCTGTGGAAGTACCACCCTGGCACCTGCAGCCACAGTCATCACCCTGACGACTGCCTTACGACTGCACCCTCACCTCACGCCCACACCACTGCATCGGCACCGCGCTGCATGCCGCCGCTGCCATTGAGCCGGCTTTGAGCCTAGAATCATGCAGAGTACGCCTTTGTCCGCCGTGGGAGTTTGTTAAGCTTTCACTGCAGCAACCTCTCAGCCCCACGCCGCAGGATCTCGTGATGGTTGCAGTGGACAAGTAGGGCGTTGCTCATCACGGAGCAAGGGACAACACTGGACCACACCGACACGCGTGCGACGACTGCATCACAATATCACACCCAAGCTGCAGCCATGGGTAGTTACACAGCCTGTCAGGTGCAATGATGTACGTGGCAGCCTTCAGCCCAGCCGTGTTGCGCGGGACGAAAGGGACCATGCAGCTGGAATATGCTGCCCGCCACAGTCCCAAACCCAGGTGCCTGCGCGTTGTGCACCTGGCCATCATACCCAGCTGTGTGGGCAGATCAGCGACTGCGGCGTGAGGTTGGGATGTTGTTCGACACACACCACTCACCAGTGATTAATCTGCAGCACAAGGAGTGCATGAGGGGCCGCGGGCGGTGCTGCGGTGTGATGAGGAGCTCGTGTCTTGGGATGACCAATTGGCTGGCGGCACATGGTGCACATTGCATGCACTCTGTCAAGCGACTGCTGTGGTACATGTCCGCCTTCGGTACATTGCAACATGACGCTAGTCTATGTGCAACAGTTGCTATGCCACCGGTGACATTGTCTGAGCACTCTAAGCAGGCTTCTACCTACACCTGCACCATGCGGCTTGGGTACCATGGCAACCTGCAGTCCCAGCTGCATGCAGGCTTTGCTTTTGGCCTGTGTCCATGCCCACCTAAAGACCTCGCACCCCTCCCCTTCCGCCAGCCTGCACAGTAGAGCTGGATGCTGGTGAACCTGGTGCACTGCAACACTAGCTAGGGGCTCAGGACTGGGATTGCTGACACAACGATGGTCTGAAGCACTCGTGAGCATGAGAGTACACCATCTCAGAATGTTGCCAAGCTGCACAATATATAAAGGACACTACAGACTTGGTGCCTACCTGAAGCCCACACCCTGCTGCCACTGCTGCACGATGCAGCCTGATGCCCTGCACGGTATAGACAGCATCAGATCTGCAGCACGAACCTCAGCCACAATCACTGGAGGTTGCCATAGGCATGTGCTCCACAAGACAAGAGTGCAGAGCTGAGTCGAGCATGAGCAGTGTACAGGGCTGACGATCTGCTGCACTCCTGCACAAGAACCAACACGGAGCAATCATGCCGCCACACAAGGGCTCACAAATCGATGCTGGGTGCCTACCTCATGATCTGATGCTCTGCTGCTCTGCTGCTCTGCTGCAGGCTGCACTGCCCACCCCATGCAGTCTCTGCTGAGCTGCTCACTGTCTCCACTGCACCTGGCTCCTCCTGAGAAGGACACGAAGCTGGTCTGCATCGGGTATGCATGTGCATATTTGTCAACAAGGTCCATGAGGACGAGTACACAGCAGTGCACATGGCTGACGATCTGCTGCACTCCTGCAGAAGAATCAACATAATGCAAGCTTGTTGCCAAGCTGCCAGACAATGGCCTACAAATCGATGCTGGGTGCCTACCTCATGATCTGCTGCTTTGCTGCTCTGCTGCTCTGCTGCTCTGCTGCTCTGCTGCTCTGCTGCAGGCTGCACTGCCCACCCCATGCTGTGCTTCGCTGAGCTGCTCACTGTCTCCACTGCACCTGGCTCCTCCTGGCTGCCACCTGAGAGGGACACGAAGCTGGTCTGCATCGGGTATGCATGTGCATAGGTTGTTGACCAAGGTCCATGAGGACGAGTACAGAGCATTGTACAGGGCTGACGATCTGCTGCACTCCTGCAGAAGAACCAACATAATGCAAGCTTGTTGCCAAGCTGCAGACAATGGCACCTACACCTCGATGCTGGGTGCCTACCTCATGATCTGATGCTCTGATGCTCTGCTGCTCTGCTGCTCTGCTGCAGGCTGCTGCACTGCCCACCCTGGGCTGTGCTTTGCTGAGCTGCTCACTGTCTTCACTGCACATGGCTCCTCACTGGAAGCCTGAGGAGAAGGACCATGAAGCTGATCCGAGTTGGCACATTTGAAACTCCATCTAGCAGGCTGTGTACAGTGTGCCATGTCACAGGTCTGCTACATGTACAACATGTAGCTGGAGCAGGCTGAGGCCATCCAAACGTGCTTGTACACCTGGCAAAATATGTGCCTGCTGACTACTGTGGTGCTGAATAGGTTGTGGATTTGCTCACCTGAGTCTGTGGCAGCAGATTGCCGACTGCTGCCCCCAGCATCGACTCCTTTGCCCCTGCACACGATATATAGCTGGCCTACAGGGCAACTGGCACTGTGCATTGTTGCTGGGGTGACGCTTGTCAAGTGTGCATCACGAACATGGCCACAGTGGAAGGCACCTAGGGCGATGGTCTCACTGCTGTGGTCCATGTCCACTTTCCAAACGGCCCACTGCAGCAAGTAAAGCATTTTCGTATGCTTTTTGGCAGTGTGGCATGCTCGCTGATGAGGCTGGGCTGCAGTACAGCAAGCGCACCTCACTCACACCGACTCAGAATCACTGTGCAACACTCACAGGTCAGCACCCTGCTGCTGTGCCACCCTGCCATCGTGCATACCTCCTTTCTGCAGCACAGGCATCACGTTGGTGAGTCCTCTGGCAGGTCAACATGGTTGGGGGTGCAGCTTGGCCGCAGTCAGGCATGTGTGAGAGGAGCAGATGGTGTGGAGAACACACTCACATGGTGTGCAGAGCTGCTGCCGGCCTCCTCATGCATCCATCCTGCAGACGGAGGGTGGACTGCCTCACTGCCCAAGTTTCATGAACCGTGCATCGATGTTGTACAGCTGTGCACACTCATGGCTGAGAAGGCAACCAACCCAGTCACCGGCCTGCGTATCATCGGCCTCTGACTCGCTTCTTCATGCACTATGTGAGCTGTTTTGTGATCGAAGCAACGGGTGTGCAGCAGCCCGGTCCCCATGGGCAAAGTGCACCAGCTTGACTGGCTTGGTTCAAATTTCAGGTGCGCCAGCACGGTTCATGCAGGTCAAGCACAGAGGTGGCAGAGATCGCCGCACTGCACCAATGCTGCTCGTCAGCAATGATGCCGTGCTGGCTCTGCGTGCTGAGGAGCTACGTTGCTGTATGCAGAGCGTCGCTGCCGGCCGCAGCCAAGGGGTCTGATCAGGCCCAAGCTGCGCAGTCTAGGGTTTACGAGGCTGGGCGTGCCGCAGTCAGGAGACACCTTCAAGCCCTTTCACCAGGCGGAGGTGCGGGTGCTGTTGTGGTGAGAGCGGAGGCGCGGCGCCCGGCATGGTCGGCACCTTCCGCCACTTTCGCGCTGGGGGGTTGCGCGTGGGTCTCCCGCTCGGCCGGTGATGCCGCGCAGTGGGCCCGCCCACCTGCAGGTTTCAGGACGCAGCCGAGTGTGCTCACAAATCAACATGCTGTATATCGAATTTCAAGTCCAGTTTGTACTTGGGTGCAGCTGGGGGCTGTGCACATGGCACAACTTGCAGACAGGGTTTTCACATTGTGTTGCTGGCAGCGCATGGCAGCAGGTACGCCACAGGGTTTGATGACAGCAGTGCTGCTGTGGAGCAGTCGACTGGTGGCAAGCCCCGCGGCGGCCCCTACAACGTTGCTGCCAGCAACCCACAGGGCAGGCCGCAATGCAGCCACTGTGCCGCCAGCAGTGGGGCTCACCAGTCTTTTTGGAAGAGGCCGCAGGTCGTCCCGCAGCTGGCGATGCTGCTTTTCCGAGGAGCTGCGTCAACGGCGCCCTGCATGCCGAACGTCACAGCTGAGTGCTCTGGGATTGTGCTGAAGCGCCCGTCACGCGTGCGGCTGCGTGGGTGCGCCAGCAGAGCCGTGCAGACAAGGCAGGTCGGTGGCAGGAAGGCATCCCAGCCAAGCAACGCAGCTCGTCAGCAGCGCAGCTCGGGCGGGGCCTCGTCGCCGCCGACCGCTCTACGAACCAGGGGGTCTGATCAGGCCCGAGCCACGCAGACTAGGGTTTAAGAGGCTGAGCGTGGCGCAGTCAGGTGGTGCCTTCAAGCCAGCGCACCAGGTGGATGTGTGGGTGCGGTTGCGATCAGAGCGGAGGCGTAAGCCCGGCATGGAGCGCGGCACCTTCCGCCACTCTTCGCGCTGGGGGGTTGCGCGTGGGTCTCCCGCTCGGCCGGTGGTGTTGCGCTTTTGCGCCCACCTGCAGGGTTCATGACGCAGCTGGAATGGGCTCACAAATCATCATGCTACAAAGCAACTTTCGAGGTCAGTCTGTCAAGTGCTGGCTAGTCACTTGGGCGCAGCTGGGGCCTGAAGATCCCAAAGATCCCAACTAGCAACGCAGCTCGTCGGCAGCGCTGCTTGGGCGGGGCCTCGTCGCCGCCGACCGCTCTAGGAACCCAGGGGTCTGATCAGGCCCGAGCCACGCAGACTAGGGTTTAAGAGGCTGAGCGTGCGGCAGTCAGGAGGTGCCTTCCAGCCAGCGCACCAGGTGGATGTGTGGGTGCGTTTGCGATCAGAGCGGTGGCGTAAGTCCGGCATGGAGCGCGGCACCTTCCGCCACTTTCGCGCTGGGGGGTTGCGCGTGGGTCTCCCGCTCGGCCGGTGGTGCTGCGCTTTTGCGCCCACCTGCAGGATTCGAGACGCAGCTGGAATGGGCTCACAAATCATCATGCTACAAAGCAACTTTCGAGGTCAGTCTGTCAAGTGCTGGCTGATCACTTGGGCGCAGCTGGGGGCTGTGCAAGTGGCACAGCTTGCAGACGGGGCACATCGTTTTGCTGGCAGCGCAATGCAGCAGGTACGCCACAGGGTTTGATGACGGCAGTGTTACTGCTCCACAGCAGTGCTGCTGTGGAGCAGTTGACTGGTGGCAAGCCCCGTGGCGGCCCCTACAACGCCTCTGCCAGCAACCCACCAGGGCAGGCCACCGAGCGTCTGGCCACATCTGTCACATCCCAATGGCTTTTCTGGTGCCGGGAGCGCACCTGGAGGGGAAGGGGCGCGAAGGGACTCTTGGGGTGTTGGGGCAGTCACCAGGCTTCAACACACCTGGCATGACAAATGGGCAGTCAGAAGCAATACGGTGGAGGCTGCGATGTGGTCCAGCCTGGAGGCCTTGATCCGGAAGGTCATGCGCAACACGCTGCTGGATGCAGCAGTGGCCAACCTGATTGATTGCGCAGCCATCCTGCATCAGCATCCGGGCAGACGGTCCCCATCGATGCTCACTGCAGTCACAATCAGCCTGATCAACTCAGGCAGGACACCCACCACGGCATCGTGGTACCAAGTGCAGCCTCCCAAGGTGTCAGCCAGAGGCGCCAGTCACAACACCTGCCAAGGCCCACCTGCTGGGAGCCGCCAATGTGCCAGCACCTCGGCAGCGGTAGTGCACCGTCGCAGCCCTGCAGGTGCAAGACTGATACGTGAATGCTACGGCAGAACGCATCATGAAGGCCTTGCGTCTGCTCATGTCGTGTGCATACATCATGAGCGCGAGCAACAGTCTGCTCAACTTGATCTGCAGGTTGTCGAAGGTGTTGCAGCCGCAGATCACACCCATCTTTCGCCCTCATCTGCAGCGGATGAACAGCACGTCTGTGAGCTCCTCCACAGTGCTGCACCCTGCCCTGACTGGATGAACGGGTTGCATTGCAACTTGAGCGCATCAGGGGCAAAGGGAGGAAGTTCCGCCACCAGATGTCCAACCAAGGAGCAGCACCTGCCAAGCCCCTCGTCTGGCACTGCACAGCTGATCCTGCTGCCTCCTGGCACCTGTCCAACGCTGCACAGGAAGATCTGGAGGTTGGGAACAGCTTGCTGTGCGATCCAAGGGGTTGTGCTTCCAATGTTTGGCAGGTCACCTGCCAAGCAGCTCACCTCTGCCCTCGCCCAGCGTCGTCGCACAGCCCATCGTGCTGTCTCGTTTCACCTGTCCAACGGAGCAGTGGACGTGTCGGACGATGGAATCAGCTTGGGTGTCATCCAGAACGAATGTGCTGTGGATGCACAGCTGCAGGCCACCTCAAAGCAGCAGCAGCTCACCTTTGCCCTCGCCCAGCGTCGCCACATAGCTCACAGAACGAGATCCGAATGTCTAGGAGGCGATTGCGCCCAGCTGTGGAACTCAGTGTCACCAGTAAACAGGCAGCCCACACAGCAGCAGGCTGAACTTGCTAGACAACTTAGGGTGTTTAGCCCAGTGGTTAGGTCAGCTTCGGTCGCTGCCATTTGCACTGCCACTGTGCCACACAACGCGCTCTGGGCGAGCAGACAGCTGTGTTCATTGGTATCTTGTCCGTCAGGCAGCAGGCATGCGGCCAGATGAACCGTTCTGACTGAGCAGGTTGGTGTTGCAGCTGGCACACTGATCAGCAGCATTCCGGAACGTGGTGAACGTGGTGTGGCCTCGGCGGTTGCAGGCGCTGCATGTCAGATGCGCAGGAGTACTGACATTCACATCTGATGCTGTGGCGCGCAGATCAGCGGGAGCTGGGGCTGCTGCGCGGGCAGCCCCCGCTGATGGGCACGGCGATACAGGGTATCCGCAAGACGCCGCGCAAGGGGACGGCGCCGCAGCGCTTCCGCAGCAGCAGCTCGATAATGTCCAACACATCCCGGGACTCCCAGCAGACGCAGCCGCTGCCTGGGAGCGCGGCCGCAGGTGCCGCTGCCCCATGCTTTGCATTGCGCCACAGCTCCATGCAACGCTGTCCACCGCTCTGTCAGAGGCCGCCGACGTGCGGTGGATATGTGGCCGAGGTGTGATATGTGTCTCCTGGCAGGTGACGCGTCGGCCCAGGATGTGCAGGTGAGGCGGTGCAGCGGCAGCTGTGCCCCAGTGTTGGCCCGGCCGCTTGTCTCAAACTGCTCCAGGCGCCCTCACTCGCACGGCAAGCCAGCCACGGCGTGCACAGGGTGCTCTGCTGGCAAGCTCTGGCCACGTTCACCAGTGTCTTCCTGCAGGTGAAGAAGGCCAAGCTGCGGGAGGCCACCGCGAGCCTGGAGGAGGCCGTGCGCGGTGTCGCGGCCACAGGGCAGTTGGCCGATGGGTCCGAGCACCTGGTGGCCTCCTGGTGCCACATGGCACGGGACATAGGCAGGATGTTCCCGGCGGCACAGCCGCCGGCGCGCCCCGCAGGTGCCACACTGCCGCCCGCTTTTCCCGCCTCACTTGCGCTGCTGCCCTTCCGCGTGGTGACTCGCTGCGACTGCGTGTGAAGGTGCAGCCTGTGAGGGTGCATGATCAGTGTGTGCCCACTCTCATCTGTGGTGTGTCCCCGCCAGCAGGCGCATCCAGCAAGGGCGGCTGACCCTCTGCCACGCACCTCGGAGGACTGCTGCCGGCTGCTGGTGCGCAGGCGCCGGCTGGCTCGGCGCATCTCACGAGGCCGTGTCTGTATCATAGGGTTTAGGGTTTTCAGCACAGCTCAGGGCAGAGACCTGTCATCTGTGGCCAGCCAGCAGCAGTTTGCCGACCGCAGCAGCGTTTGGGGAGCACAGTGAAGCGAGTGAGGTTGTGTTGATTGTGTGTACAGTAGTGCACTACAATCCTGGTTGTTTATAACCGGCTTTGTGGGTGTGGTGTTTTGTGCACATGTGTTTCTGTTCGTTTCCGGCAGCGGCTCAAGGGCTCAGGGTTGGCTGTCAGCAGCATCTATCATACAGGTCAGGTTCCTCAGCGGACGTGTGCCGCCAAAGCTTTCAGTCAGGTTTCGGGGTTGACCACCGGTGCTGAGTTGAGTGCTGCCTGCTGCGTTGTCAGAAGGGGTTCAGCGGCAGCGTTGCAGTAGCGCATGGTACATGGCTGAATACGTAAAGGTGTGTTGTCATCTCTGATCACTGTTGCAGAGCCAGACTGAGCGGCATCAGCGCCAGGAAACTCTGCGAGCACACCTTTGAGGCAGCATGCAGTGACACATGTGCAGGACCAGAATGCCTGGCAATCAGAGGCAACTGCGCTGTTGTGTTTTGACCAAGTGGCTGTGAGCCACCCTGTGGGGGAATACCCTCAGCACCGAGCGGCAGGCGTGGCACAGACAAGCAGCAGGCCTCTCACTGAATGGTGGGCGTCAGTGCGACAGTCTGCACCCGCTGCGTGTGGCGGGCGTGACGTTTCGGCCAC